>VDFB02270651.1:429919585-429940867 GCA_007258455.2 Sequoia sempervirens
AATCTAAAAGTGTGGCCTTGAATCTTAGAATAAAGAAAAATCATATTATTCCAATGTTGGAACATGTTTTTCATTGCACCATTCTAATCAACTTATTAATGCTCGATACAAACACTAGAGATAAGCGGATCTAGGGGAGGTGGTTAGTCTATTTCCTAAATTTGAAGGGAGACATTGGTGATTAGTCCAACAATCCCTCCCTCAACCTTACCCGAGGGGATTCAGACCTGCGACTCAGCTCTAATACCATTTATTGGAACATGTTTATCGTTGTGCCACTCTAATTAACCTGTTAACACCTGATACAAATCCCATAGGTAAGTGGATCCACGAGAGGTGGTTAGTCCATGTGCCAAATTCAAAGGGAGATGATGATTAGTCCAACATCAAGTTCATATTCTAACAAGTCTAAATATCCTAGTATAGTGGCAAATTAGTTTACAATAATAGTGATGTCATTTCTTCATTGGTTTGAGAGCTAAGAATATTTTATTTATTTTATTTTATTTTTACATTTATTATAGTATTTATTACATTCTTGGTTGTTAGTCTCAATGCTTAAATCTAGGCTAATTTATTTTTCACATATATTTATTTATTTAATTAGCTTAGATATTTATGTGTATGGCTAACATTCCTACATGACCTAGGGTTTTGACCTTATATTTTATCCTTCTTTTATTAGGATTTTTAAGTCCAATTTTATAGTTACATTCACTTTATATCATCTTTTTATAGGATGTTAGATACATCCTTATTTTTGTACCATTAAAATATTTTTGTTAAGGTTTGGGCTAGTATTGATTACTCTATATTTTTTTCCTCCTTCGTACTCTATAAAATGATTCCTGTAGAGAATGAGGAACTGAACATACAGGTCCACGATTTGTTGAGAAAATGATTGATCTGTGAGAGCTCGATTCCATGTGCAGTACCTACATTATTAGCACCAAAGAAGGATGGAGAGTGGAGAATGTGTACAAAATCTCGATCCATTAACAAGATTACAATCAAGTATAGATTTCCTTTGCCAATGATGGATGACATTATGGATTGCTTGAGTGGATTTGATTATGTCACAAAGATTGACTTGAAGAGTGGATATCATCAAATTCCAATTAGAGAGTGAGATGAATGGAAGAAAACCTTCAAAATCGAGGAAGTAATATATGAGTGGTTATTCATGCCATTTGGGCTAACCAATGCACCGAGCACATTCATGTGGCTCGTGAATGAGGTATTAAATTTTAATTTGGGAAAATTATCATTGTTTACTTGGATGACATTTCAATTTTTAGTAAGACACTAGAGGAGAACTTGCTGCATAGTTGTAGACTTTTGGAGAAGCTAAGGGAAGATAAATTATTAATTAACCTCAAGATATGTAGTTTTGTAAAGAACGAGTTGGTATATTTAGGATTTGTAGTCTCAACTGAAGGTCTTAAGAAGGACCTAGAGAAATTAAAGGCTATTGTTGAGTAGCCTACACCAAGGAGTGTTACAGAGGTAAGATCATTTCATGGTCTAGCAAGTTTTTATATAAAATTTATTAAAAGTTTTAGTAGTATATGTGCACCCCTAACAAAGACAATGAGAGGGGATATAAAAGAGTTTAAATGGACTATAGGAGCAACTAAGAGTTTTGATTTGGTAAAGAAGAAAGTTATAGAGAAACCTATTTTGGTGCTTCCAAATTTCAATAAATTATTTCAGGTAGGTTGTGATGCTAGTGGTAGTGCCATATGAGTTGTTTTGAGTAAAGAAGGTAAGCCTATTGCCTATTTTAGTGAGAAATTGAATGATGCCAAGAGAAAATATTATTTCTAAGATCAGGAATTTTATGCAATAGTTTAAGCTTTAAAGAAATGGAGGCGCTATTTGTTACCAAAATAATTTTTTATATATATTGATCATCAAGCCTTACAATACCTTAGTAGTCAAGGGAAATTGAACTAAAGGCACTTAAAATGGGTTAAGTTTTTGCAGAGTTATACATTCTTTTTTAAACATAGAAGTGGGAAGTTAAACAAAGTTATAGATTCCTTAAGTAGAAGGAAAAATATATTGATAGAGATGAGGATAGAAGTTAATGGGTTCACTAAACTCGAGAGTTTGTATCTTAAAGATCCAGACTTTGCAAAGACTTGGAAGGATTTTTTGGAATCTATTTCTTCATATAGGACTGCAGACATGTAAAAATGGCTTAATGCATATCACACATCCTAAATTGATTTTTTCCATTATCAACATCACTTTCATTATCATTATTGAATTTCGCTTCATTTGCATCATTAATCCCCTTTTAACATCATTTTCATCATTTAATCCCATTTTCCTCTATTAATTAAATAGTCTTGAATTGTTTAATTAATTCACTATGTCATCACTAATTTAACCTTATTCCTCCTGAAATAATTAAATAAACATTAATTATTTAATTAATCTACTTTCTCTCTTCCAAATTAAAAAATTAAATTAATTATTTGTGTAGACATAGAAAATATACATATTTAGTATGTAGATTTCTGGAAAAAACTGTGTGCAGATTTTTGGATCAATGTTTCGGATCATACTCCATGATCCATTTTCACTTCTCTCTCTATCTGCTTGGCATCCTGATGATGGATCATGGAGTATGATCCGAAACATTGATCCAAAAATCTGCACACAATTTTTTCCAGAAATCTACATACTAACTATCATGGACTGTGAAAACAAAATGTTCTTAATATACATATTGATATCGCACACTCGATCTTGATCTACTAACATCACTTCATTCTGAATTATCCCTCTATCTAACCATTTAATCAAATAGCCTTATTTGATTAAATTCATCATAATTCTCCTTTTAATTAAATAAATCCCTCGATTTAATTAAATCATTATCTCTATGTAATTATCTAGGTCATTTCATCTTCCTATCTTTATTTAATTAAATAATCCATATTATTTGATTAAATTTCTAAAGTTCATCTAATTAAATTAAATAAATCAAACATTTATCTAATTTAATCTAACATCACCCCCTTTGGTTAAATAAATCAAAAATATTTATTCAACTAAGTCTAAATCATTCTTTTCTCATTTTGAGTTATTTAAATCCTAAAATCTAAGTCAAAATGGTCAAATCAACTTACATCATTTAAATTAATCAAATCATGATCAATGCTAATCCTAATCACTCAAATCCTCTAGATTTTGCAACTTGCACAATTAAATCATTTAGTTGATTTAATAATTCATCTATTTTCATTCAAAAAGGCATCAAAGATGGAATATTCCTCAAATTTGAAATCTCCCCCCAAAAGGACTTGTCCATCCAAAAAAACATTTAAAGCTCTTACATTGTCTCTTACATGTCTCCCACTTGGCATTTAACTCATCTTCCATCCCCCCTAAACATGTCATCTCATCAAATTCAAATTTCAAACTTGCACATGGATCAAAATGTGCTCATCCTTCATCCATTCATAGTTTGACAAGTGGCATCATGCCATTGGATGAATGTTAGTCCCACATTTGCTCAAATATGGACATTCATCCATCTTGGCATTCTATAAATAAAGAGTTCATAGCCTCATTTGATCATCCACAAATTGAGTAAACTTACTATACTCAAATTCATAGCAATTTTCATTCATCTCATTGAATCATAGCTAGGTTTTTGTAGATTTTAGCTTGGAGCATTCATCAATCTTCATCAAAGTGGATCACAATCTTCATCAAATCATCAAAGCTAGCATTGGAGTTGGGAAAGGGCCAATTTTCACATCAAATTGGCACCAATTCCCCCATGGGATCAAGAGTTTACATTGCTTTCAATAGGATTTAATCTACTTTCTTGTTCTTTCATTATTTTCTTCTCTTCATTCTTATTTTGAGTTTTGTTGATGGATTTCACGGAGAATCCTTGTTCTTACTTGCATTTGATCTCCTAATGTATTCATTTGTTGTGTTTTGCAAGTATTTGGATTAGGGATTCACAATTTGATTTCCCAAAATTCACTCAACATGGTCTATTAATAAATAAAATTTTATTTATTAAACCAGTTTCATCTTGCATGTTCCTCTCAAGATTAATTAATTATCACACATTTTGATTGATCAAATCACATCCACTAATTAATCTAATTTTCTAATTCCACCGATTATTCCCAATCCCACTAATTAAGATATCAAATTTCTACTGATTATCCAATCAATTCCCTTGATTGGATTAATCAGTTTAGTTAACTACTCAATCTATTTCCTCTCAACACACATTGACCATTGATCTTGATCTTTGATCTTTGCATCTAGATCGTTCATCTGAAATAAGAAAATCTATAAAATAACCCTCATCTGGAGAATTTGTGGAAAGGTCATGTCAGTGTGATTCTTGAGAAATTTGAGAAAACACTCTTGCAGTCTAGGTCCTCATCATCACCATTATCAAGCTTTTGCAAACCATGGAGGCTTTGTATTGAAAATCAATCCAACATATCAACAACAAAAATACACTCCAACATGAGATGGGAAGATTGTGTAGCTTGAATTCATTTGTGTTTCAATTTGATTGTGTTAACCTTGTTTGTTGAATTCATAACTATGACAATTGCATTTCATGAGTAGGTTGGGTTTTATCCTTTGTTTTGATTTTAGTTGATTGATTTTTGATGTAGGAGTATCCAGGGGTACCAAGCAATCTTGAAAACCAAAATATTTTAAAATTGTATGCTTGTGTTTTATTTTGATTTTTGGTTGTAGGCTCAAATTATTTTAAATCTTCAACTCCTCTAACATAGTAAAGTTTGATGTCAAGATTTTGAAAATTAATTAATTAATTGATTTTATTTTATAATTGTTTTAAAATATTTGAAAAGTATTAGTTTTTTTCAAAAAATGAAAACTTCCATGTCCAAATCTGTGAGTGGGCATTTATTGTAAAATCATTACTTCATTCAAAAAAAAATTGGAAATTGCATGTTTGGAATGATGGACATTGATGGCATGGAGAGAGTGGGTGTAAGGTGGGAAGATAATTTTTGAATGGACATTGAATGCACATTCTAGGAAGAGGCAACCCACGTCCAAGAAGGAATAATAAACAATATTGATGTTTGAATAGCATTCAGGGTAGAAGAAGATGGTCTGGGGTCGTAACTGTGAGACCCAGTTTCAGTAAAAATGGCATAAATTTCTCATACAAAATCAAAATAAATAATTTCAAAATGATCTAGAAAGATGGAAATGAGGCACACCAAACCCATAAAACGTTTGAGGAGATTCATAAAAATGAGGGAGCATGAGTAGAAAAAATGTGACGGGTTTTAAAAGTTGAGACAAAAAGAAAAAGAGGGCAGTGTGGAGTTCAAGAGAAATTTGAAGAGATTTTGAAGGAAAGGTATGAAGAGTTTTGGGGTAGCGAAAGGAAGCTATAGGAAGAGCTTGTTGAGAAGATTTGAATCCCTGATGGATTGAAAAAAAATTGTAATTGTTTCTATGAGAATGAAAGAAGATTTAATTTTGAATTAATGATTTTTCTCTTTGTTGGTCTTTACGAGTGTATGAGTTTGAGTATGGAATAATTTTTATTTGTTGTAATAGAGATATATTGCATTGTGTTTTGTGAGCAACAATATTTCCTCTTACATTAATTTCATTAATACTAATCTTGATCCATATTTCCCCCTTACATAAATTGGCACGCCCTGTGGGGCCTAGGTCCTAGATCTAACCATTTTCATCAAGTTTTGTTATCAGTTGTAGGTTCTAGGTTGCTGTCATCTTTTGCAAGAATTTCTTTTGTCAACTGGGTCACTACAGTCTTAAAATCCAAATGTGGTTGTCATATTTTCTAGCCCTCATTGTAGGAACAAATCCAATTCATTTTTCTAATAATTTTTGTAGGAAAAGAGCCACTTTCTTTTGGGAATTAGGCCACTATCACCCTATTTTTCTACCATGGTCATCCTAAAAACTAGCCACTATCATCAAAACTAATCACTTTTGTCATTTATGTTGACAAGTTTCTAATTGAGTTTATAAACTAAATGTTGTTGCAGAGCCACTATTGTTTGTGACAAAACTGCTATCATCCTATTTGTCTACTGCTATTATCTGATAGAGTCATAGATGTACTAGTTACAAAGCCGCTATCACAAGTGATAGAATTGCTATCATCCTGTTTCTTGCTTCTATTTTAGTTTGTCAAAATTTCTTGGATTCTCAGTTTTGACCTAACTCTAACCCTAATTTAAAATTTTGTTTGCTATTTTTTGAGATTATTTGACATTGTTGGTGCAACTCTTGTAGGGTGATGGTTATTTAACAAGACAACTAAGAGGGGGTGAATTAGTTGTGGAAAATTTAACCTTTAAAACATTCACCAAAACTTAGATCAATCACAAATCCTTAACTCTACTAAAATGATTAAAAATTAAGTGCAAGTGCAGAAACTGAAAACCATCACACAAACACAATAACACTAGATTTATGTGGAAAACCCAATGAGGGAAAAACCATGATGAGGATTAGCTCACAATATAATGAATATCAAAACTGATTACAAAGGATCACTACCAAAACATTACTAACTGTCCAGATCAGGACTCAGTATCCAACAAGGGTTAACCACTTGAAGGGCTCACTTCCATAGAGATACAAAACAGATAGAAGAGATATGTTATAGAGAGAAGACAATCTCAATGCAACCGAGATTTCCACCACAATTTACTCAACCACTTGCAAACATGCATGAATGATAGCATACACCTTCAGCTCACTACATTTGAAAACTCAGCTTTTATAATTCGCACTAATCTACCACACTCACATCACATACACACACTAATTCAAATTTTCTTTGCATCTATATTCTCTATTTATTTGCACTTATCTCTTTGTACTACTTTCACCACTGACTCATCCTATATTTATACCATCTTCAACTTTGAAACATATCCAAAGTCGATCATCCATCATTAAATTCAAATTAGGTCGGTACCAAAACATCCTAGGGTGGAATTATAATGAGGGTGACTCAAACACATGCTTGATGAGGACCCAAATAGGTCCCAACATGCTTCATCAACTTCAAAAGTAGTGCTCAACACAAGGTCGTCTAAACCAGTGTAAAACACATAGAAAAATTAAGCACACACAATCCGTAGCATGATCTAATCTTTCTAGACACCAAAATTATCTTTATCACGATCATAACAACTTAACTCTAGAACCACAAGTCATAATACTCAACTAAAAAGAAATCTGGAGCAACAAAATTTCTCCCAGACCTCAGTTAGATAGACAGAAAACCACAATTCACAACTAGTGAACATAAATCATACTGTACAATGAATCAGAATCCCAAAATCTAGATATAGTAGCTTCCAACAACCATGATCAACATATCTGAACCACATAAATATAGGATCAAATCCTAGAGCAACCACTGAACACCTGCAACCTTTCTTCATTACAATTTTCTCAATATCCTTGACATATACAACCAATAACCCGCATCCATGACATCAATAACAACAACAGCTAGTTGATAACCATTTGACTAGTTAACATCAATGAAAAAACCTTCACTCTTGCAACAATCTCCCCCTTTGTCATTGATGGCAACACATAATGTGAAAAACCATCAAAGACAACACACTAGCTCTAAACACACTTCTCATGATTTTGCTTTATGTTTCTCCCCCTTAGTAGATAATATTTTTCACATGATACTCATCCCCCCCCTTTGACATCAATGAAAAAGACAAGGGATATTTTACATTGATTTCCCCTTTTTCATAAAAAGTAGAATACTCATACAATGACAACACATGACACTACCTACTCCCCCTGAGAGATAGCCACCAAAACATCAGTCTAGAAGAAAGATAGATCCATAGACCCACTGGACTGATGCATCTCCATATGCATCTAGTTCAAGAAAGTAGAGGAAATGACCTGTAACTTCTCCCAGAGATACTCAAAAGTATCTTTAGGAAGAGCCTTCATAAATATATTAGCAATCTAATCTTTTGTAGGTACATACTCAAGATTTACTGCATTCTCCACAAACTTCTCTCTCAAAAACTGATACCTGATAGATATATGCTTTTTCCTTGAGTGCATCGCTAGATTCTTTGAAATGTTAATTGCACTTGTATTATCATAGAAGATAGAAATAGGATCATCATACACTACTGTGATATCTTTCAATGTATGTTTCATCCACAAAACTTATGTACAACAAGATGCAGTAGCAATATACTCAGCTTCAGCAGTAGATAAGGAAACTAAATCTTGCTTTTTACTCAACCATGCCAACAATCTCCAACCAAGAAAGAATGCACCACCACTTGTACTTTTCCTATCATCTACACATCCAGCCCAATCTGCATCTGCATAAGTTCTTAGTGTGAAGTTAGTATCCCTAGGATACTATAAGCCATAATCTAGAGTGGCATTCAAATATCTGAATATTATTTTAATAGTAGCAACATGTGTTTCCTTAGGATCTTCTTGAAATCTAGCCACAAGAAAGACATCATGCATAACATTCGGTCTAGTAGCAGTCAAATACAATAGTCCACCAATCATATATCTATATTTTCTCTGATCATCCTTATGTGAATCATCATCTTTACCTAATTTGCAACCAGTCAGCATTGGAGTGCATACCAGTTTGGAACCATCCATCCCAAACTTCTTCAACATCTCTTTCACATACTTAGACTGTGAAATAAAAATATCTTTCTTTGTTTGATTAATTTGTAGCCTAGAAAGAAATTCATCTCTCCAAACAAGGACATCTCAAATTATTTTTGCATTTCTTCCAGAAACATCTTACACAGTTCCATTTCCTCCAAAAATAATGTCATCAACATATACAACCAGAATCAAAATTTTGTCATTTTCAATTTTAAATTATAGATTACTATCTGTCATACCTTTGTTGAAACCTTGCTAAATCAAGTACCTGTATAACCTTACATACCAAGTATTGCAAATATGAGTGAGTTTGGTGGTGTTGTCATTAATGTTGTCATTGATGTCAACATAATATGGGTTGTTGTAGAGAAAGAAAACAAGTGATTGCAGGTGGTGCATGTATAGTTGAGATATTGTTGAGATGTGATTACATGGAGCTATCTTTATGATGTTGTGCGTGTACTGATATATTGAGCTACCAAGTTCTTTTGAGAAAATTAATAAATAGTGAAGACAAAATTGTGTGTTCAAAATGTGCTCTGGTATGTGCTCCACATTTCTTATGTGTTGATTCTATGCCTATGTGGATCTGATGTGTTGTTTAAGGGAATCCTTGGGTGATATATCCTAGATTATAGCTTATGGTTTGATGAAGAGTGAAAGTTGTGTGAACTGGTCTAGAAACATTGTTTGTCTATGGACTGGGAGAAATGTATCTGCTCCACAGTCCTTTGCTAGTTTGTTTTAGGTCTGTAGATCTAGAAGAAGGATTGCAATGGTGTTATCTATGTTCTATCAAAGGTGTTCATGGTTTGGTGCTCTAGAAGACTAGTTTCATAGTTTTTGTACAGTATGGATGGACTCATGGAAAGTGTTTTATGTATGAAGGTTGTTGTAGTAGTTGCAGATGAATTTGAAGAAATCTAAGATGTGTTCCAGTGTTTGGTGAACCATGTTATGTGGTCCACATGTTATCTTCTTGTTGCAGAAGCACGTACTTCAAAGTTCTTTGGTGTTTTCATTAGGTTTGGCCAACCTAGTGTTTACACATCATGCAAAGGGTAAGTATCAATTAAGGAAGTGTGTGATTGATCTGAGATGTTGTTTTGGGTCTTTTTTAAGTGTTGGTTTGGTCCACTCTCATCCACTGTAGGAATGTTGAGTTTCTGACCTAATTGAATTTGTAAAATGAAGTGTATGTAGCCAACCTTGGAGAAAGTTTCTAAGGTTGAAGATGGTATAAATGCAAGGCAAGATGTTGAGGATTGGATTCCACAAATTTGAGAAGCAAGATAGATGTGAGAGATTGTGCGAAAGTGAATTGAGACAGTGAAAACTTTAATGTGTTAGACTCCTAAAGGCAGTGACCTAATGGTGTCTACAATTCTTTAATCAAGGCTACAGATGTGTGGAAGTTGTTTTGGTGGATCTTTTGTTACATTGATATATTGTTCTTTGTGTAACATTCTTATTTCTATCTTTTTGTACATGTAGGCAGTGAGCCTCCCATTTGGACAATGAGTCCTATCTTTGAAAGTGAGCCCTTTGGTAGTGAGCCTCTTTGTAAATGGTTTTGCAATTACTCTTATATTGTGAGTTAATCCTCGCTGTGGTTTTTCCCTTATTGGGTTTTCCACGTAATCCAGTGTTTCTTGTGTTGTTATTGCTTTTTGTTATTTGTACTTCATGCACATTTGGAAAGTGAGCCCTTTAGCAGTGAGCCTCTTTGTAAATAGTTTTTCAATTACTCTTATATTATGAGTTAATCCTCACTGTGGTTTTTCCCTTATTGGGTTTTCCATGTAAATCCGATGTTTCTTGTGTTATTGTTTTTTGTTATTTGCACTTCATGCACATACTTAATAACAAATTAAAGTGGATGTGGAGTTAATAATTGTTTGAGATTTGTGAATGTGATTGGTGACAATTGATTGACCCACCCTCCTAGTTGTCTTGTGCATTTCAACAATTGGTATTAGAGCTTTGGATCCTCAGAGAAGAGCTTAACTACTTGAGGTAGATCTGGTGGCACACAAATAGACAATCCCTATGTTTGATGGATCTGACTACAGTTTTTGGAAAGTACAAATGAGAGGTTACCTGATCTCTCTTGGTTATAAGACTTGGAAAACTATTGAGATAAAATATGTTGATCTGACAAGTGGTCCTTCTTCTGCAGATGATATTTCTACCTATGAATAAAATGAAAAATCAAGGTATGCAATCTATAATGCTTTATCTAAGACTAAGCTGACAAAAGTTATTTCTTTGGGTACTACTTATGAAGTTTGGGAAAAGTTGAAAGATATATATGAAGGAAATGATATAGTCAAATTATCAAAGAAGTTAACAACCAAGAGCAAATATGAGAACTTGAAAATGGAAGAAGGTGAAGACATTGCAAGTTACTTCCAGAGGGTTGATATTGCAGAAATTGAAATAAAAAATCAAGGTGGTACTCTTACAAATGAAGATGTAATGGAGAAGATTTTGATGACCCTACCAAAGAGTTACAGTGATAAGGTCTCAGCCATTGAGGAATTTTATGACCCTAAGAAATTCACTAAAGAACAACTATTTGGCACCTTGACTACATTTGAAATGAGGAAATTTGGAAAAGAAAAGGAGAAAATAGAAACAACCTTCAAAGCTACAAAGATAGAAGATGATCCAAATGGTGATAGTTCAGAGGAGTTGGAAGAAAATTTTACAAGTTGAATAAAGGTACCGATAAGTACAAAGGTATGTTACCTTTTAAATGTTTTAGTTGTGGAAATATTGGTCACTATGCTTCAAAATGTCCAAATAGAGCCATACATAAGAAGAGCAGAGACAATAAAGAAAAAAAGGATAAAAAGTTCAAGAAATTGTATTATGTTAGAGAAGATGTTGGAATCTCTGATGATGAATTTTATTTTGAGGGTGATAATGATGAATGCTTGTTTCTAGCCTTAGAGAATAAATCAGTGTCTACTAACCATGGAAGATGTGTAAAGGAATGTGGTTTGGAAAACAATAAGGAAGAGATGTAAGGTACTCTAGTTACTACCTTTCATGCTAGACAAGACGTGGATTATTGGGTAATTGATAGTGGCTGCTCAAATCACATGACCGCAAACAAAAATAATTTTACTAAACTTGAAAAGTATGCTGGAGGATTAGTCATGTTTGGAGATGATTCTGGTGCAAATATTGTTGGAAAAGGAACAATTAGTTTTGATGGTAAACATAGTACTAATTATTTCTATTATGTTAAGGGCTTAAGGCATAATATCTTGAGTGTTGGAAAGATGTGTAGCAAAGGATTTAAGCTTGTGTTTTAGGATAATACTTGTGAGATTAGAAAAGGGTCTGGAACTATGGTAGTTGCAGGAAGAACATATGGAAACATTTATCAGCTTAAGGGTGTTGGTGGTTAGTTTTTTGTGTCTCAAGTTAATGAAAGTTGGCTATGGCATTGAAGGATGGGAAATTGAAACTATTAAAATCTAATTAGGATTAGTTCAAGAGAAGTTGTGAAGGATTTGTTGAATATCACAAAGCCTATCAATACTATTTGCAGAAGTTGTCAGTTGGGAAAATAAACAAGATGCATCTTTAAAGGAAAAGAAAAATCAACTACCAAAATGTTGGAATTGATTCATAAAGACCTTTGTGGTCCCACAAGAACAAGAAGTCTTAACGGTGAAAGATATTTTATGCTTCTAATTGATGATTATTCAAGAATGACATGGGTTACTTTTCTTAGGGAGAAAGCTCAAGCTCTAGATAGATTCAAAGTGTTCAAGGCTATGGTAGAGAATGAAGTAAACATAAAAATCAAATGTTTAAGGTCTGACTAAGGTGGAGAATTCACCTTCAATGATTTTAATATGTTTTGTGAAGAGCATGGTATAAAGAGGCATTTTTCTACTCCTAGAATTCCTCAACATAATGGAGTTGTTGAGGGGAAGAACTAGATAGTTCAAGAAGCCGCAAGGACTATGATGAAAGAGAAAAATGTACTTGATGTATACTGGAGAGAAACAATTCACACTACTATTTATATTCTTAACAAAGTTTAGATCAAAGGTAACCACACAAAGACCCCTTATGAACCGTGACATGGAAAAATTCCTACTGTTAGGTATTTTAAGGTGTTTGGAAGCAAATGTTATATTAAAAGAGATGATGAGAACCTAGGAAATTTTGATGCTAGATGTGATGAAGGTATTCTCCTTGGATTTTCAACCAATAGCAAAGCTTATAGATGCTTCAATAAAAGATTGAGAAAGATTGTTGAAAGTGAAAATGTAAAAGTTGATGAAGATATGCACAAATCAATTGAAATAAGTGAAGTTGAACCAGATGAACCTATTTGCGGACAAGTACAAGAAGAGAATAAGGAATAATAAGAACAAGTTGAAGAAGAAGAAGTTCTGGAACCTGCTTCTAAGACTCCAAAATATGTACAGAAAAATCATCTGAAAGAACAGATAATCAGAGACAAAAGCAAAGGTGTAAAGACAAGAAGTAAAGTGGAAAAAGTTGAGGTAAATTTGTGTTTACTTTCCAAGATAGAACCTAAAATAGTGTGTGAAGCATGCAAAGATGAAAATTGGGTTAGAGCAATGAAAGAGGAATTGCAACAGATAGAGAAAAATCAAACATGGGAATTGGTTCCTAGACCAGTAAACAATAATGTAATTGGTACAAAGTGGGTATTCAAGAACAATCTAAATGAGAATGGTGAAGTAGTAAGAAACAATGCAAGGATTATGTGAAAAGGTTATTCACAGGTTGAAGGAATAGACTTTGAGGAGACATTTTCCTTGGTGGAAAGAATGGAGGCTATTCAGATGTTTTTATCATTTTCTGGTCATAAAGATTTTAAAGTATACGACATGGATGTTAAGTCTGCATTCTTGAATGGAGAATTGGAAGAAATGTACATGGAACAACCAAAGGTATTTCAGTTATTAGATCAACCAGACATGGTCTATAAGTTGAAAAAGGCATTTTGTGGACTTCAACAGGCTCCTAGAGCATGGTATGCAAGATTGGACAGATATTTGAGACAACAAAGGTTTAGAAAAGGCTCCGCAAAAAGTAATCTCTATTTCAAGGTTGAAGGAAACAAAATTTTGATAGTGGTTGTGTATGTTGATGATATTATCTTTAGAGGAAATGAGAATATGTGCAAGAAATTTGCAGAGCAGATGCAAAAAGAGTTTGAAATGTCTATGATTGGTGAGTTGAATTTCTTTCTTGGAATTCAAGTGAATCAAACTAATAAGAGCATATTCATTTCACAATCAAAGTATGTTAAAGAATTGTTGAAGAAGTTTGGAATGGATGACTCCAAACTGGTTTGTACCCCTATGGTGAATCAATGCAAATTAAGTAAGGATGATGAATCTCCTAAAGTTGATTAGAGCATGTATAGATCTATGATTGGTGGTCTATTATATATTACTACTACTAGATCAGATATCATGCATGCAGTATGTTTGGTTGCCAGATTTCAAGTAGAACCCAAAGAAAAACATGTTACAGTTGTGAAAAGGATATTCAAATATCTAAATGGCACTTTGGATTATGGTTTGTGGTATCCTAAGGATACTAATTTCACTTTGAGTGCTCACACTAACGCAAATTGGGCTAGTTGTGTGGATAACTAGAAGAGTACAAGTGGTGGTGCATTCTTTCTTGGATGTAGGTTGGTCTCATGGCTAAGCAAGAAACAGGATTCAGTTTCTTTATCCACAACAGAGGCTGAGTACATTGCAGTAGCATCTTGCTGCACATAGGTATTATGGATGAAGCAAATATTGAAGGATATAGGAGTGATGTGTAATGAGCCTATCCCTATCTTTTGTGATAATACAAGTGCAATAAATATTTCAAAGAATCTGGTAATGCATTCAAGGAAAAAGAATATATCTATCAGATATCACTTCTTTAGAGAGAAGGTATTGGAGAATGAAGTCAGGCTAGAATATGTGCCTTTAAAGGATTAGATTGCTAATATATTTACCAAGGTTCTTCCAAAGGATAATTTTGAGTATCTTAGGGAGAAGTTGGGTTTTACTGCCCCTCCTTTGAACTAGGTGCACAAAGAGGTGCATGAGTCTTATGGATCTATAGATTCTTCATTTGTCTAGACTGATGACTGAGGTTTGCTCCTCAAGGTGAGTAGGAAGCATCATTTTTGTAGTATGAGATGTGTGGGTACACTCCTAAGGGAGAGTGATCAAAATTATTTAAAAAATTTATGTTCTTTTCCATTGATGTCAAAGGGGGAGAGAGAGTCGTGTGTTTCCATCAATGAAAATGGGAAGATTGTTGCAAATATGAGTGAGTTTGGTGGTGTTTTCATTAATGTTGTCATTGATGTCAACATAGTATGGGTTGTTCCAGAGAAAGAAAGAGGTGCATGTATAGTTGAGATACTTTTGAGATGTTGTGAGTACATGGAGCTATCTTTATGATGTTGTAGGTGTGCTAATCTAATGAGTTACCAAGTGCTTTTGAGAAAATCAATAAATAGTGAAGATAGAATTGTGTGTGTGTTTAGAATGTGCTCTGCATTTCTTCTGTGTTGATCCTATGCCTATGTGGATCTGAAACATTGTTTAAGGGAATCCTTGGGTAATATAGCCTATATTATAGCTTTTGGTTTAATGAAGAGTGAAAGTTATCATGTTAACCAATGTGTGAATTGGTCTGGCAGAGTTGTTTGTTTGTGGACTGGGAGGAATGTATCTACTTTTTAGTCCTCCACCATTTTTTTCAAGTATTTTAGATCTGGAAGAAGGCTTGTAATGGTGTTATCTATGTTCTATCAAAGGTGTTTGTGGTTTGGTGCTCCAGAAGACTAGTTTCAGATTTTTTGTATAGTTTGGATGGACTGATGGAAAGTGTTTTGAGTATGAAGGTTGTTGCAGTAGTTGTAGATGAATCTAAAGGCATCTAAGATGTGTTCCAATGTTTGGTGAAGCATTTTATGTGGTTTTCATGTTATCTTCTTGTTGCATAAGCATGTACTTCAAATTTCTTTGGTGTTTTCATTAGGTTTGGCTGACCTGGTGTTTAAACATCATGTGAAGCATAAGCATCAATTAAGGAAGCATGTGATTGATCCGAGATGTTTTTTTGGGTCTTGGTTAAGTGTTGGTTTGGTCCACTCTCATTCTCTTCCACCACAAGAATGTTGAGTTTCCAACCTAATTTGAATTTGTCAAATGAAGCGTGTGTAGCCCACCTTGGAGAAAGTTTCTAAGGTTGAAGATGGTATAAATACAAGGCAAGATGTTAAGGATTGGATGCCACATATTTGAGAAGCAAGATAGATGTGAGAGATTGTGTGAAAGTGAATTGAGGCAATGAGAACTTTAATGTGTTAGAATCTTGAAGGCAGTGAGCTGATGGTGTTTACAATTCTCTTATCAAGGCTCTGGATGTGTGGAAGTTGTTGTGGTGGATCTTCCATTGCATTGAGATATTGTTCTCTATGTAACTTCTATTGCATTGAGATATTGTTCTCTATGTAACATTCTTATTTTTACCTTTTTGTACCTATAGGCAGTGAGCCTCCCATTTAGAAAGTGAGTCCTATCTTGGGCAGTGAGCCCTTTGGCAATGAGCCTCTCTGTAAACAATTTTGCAATTACTCTTATATTATGATTTAATCCTCACCATGGTTTTTCCCTTATCGTGTTTTCCATGTAAATATGGTGTTTCTTGTGTTGTTTTTGCTTTCTTTTATTTGCACTTATTGCTCATACTTAATAACAGATTAAAGTGGATGTGGAGTAATAATTGTTTGAGATTTGTTTGAGATTTGTGACTGTTATTGGTGACAACTGATCCACCCCTCCTCTTAGTTGTCTTATGCATTTAGGAGCTTCTTTCAATCCTGAAAGATTTCTTCAATTTGCAAACTATATCCGATGATTTAGCAAAAACCAGTTCTTGCCCATGTAGACCTCTTCTAGCTCAACATTCAAAAATATAGACTTGACATCCATCTAATACACCTTGAAGTCTTTATGTGTTACAAAATCCAAAAACATCCTAATGGCTTCCATTCTTGCTACTAGAGCAAAATTCTCTTCAAAACCTATTCCTTCCACTTATGAGTAGCCTCACACAAGCCTTACTTTTTCCTCGGACTGGGCTTTCACCTCTATTCAATCCTATTTTAATACCACTTTTAATCCAACAAGGTTTTGTTTTATTGGTTCAGGACCAGCTCCTGTCTTGATTCTCTTTTTCTTAACTGCAGATAAGTCTTCTTTCATAGCTTCCCATTCAATGTTCACTTTGATGCTTCACATGTTTCTTTGGTTTTGTTCCTGTAAATAATTTTATTCATCAAGAATAACCCTCAGTTTCTTATCATTACTTACTTTGTCTTATTCCAATGATCTTAACTTTTTGAATGGATTTTTAGATATACCTAGGTGTCTTAAGGGATAATTCTACCAAATTCTTTTTCTTTTCTTCATTTGTTTCTTGCTCATCCTTCTCCTATTCTTCCACAATTTCTCCAATCCTTACACAATCAAATTCATCAGATACATATCCATCAAAATTAATTGAATTCTTCATTACTTCATCTACCTTGAAATTTGTACTTCCTACAATATTCCTTAGTATTTTATTGAAACATTTTAAAGTTTTAGTAGAATATCCAAGAAAAGAGGAATTTCATCACTTCTGAAGCAACAAACTTCCCCTTAATTTTTTTTCCGGTCCTGATATAGCCATTCTTGGCTTTCCAACACCTGAAATACTTAACAATAGGAATCTTCCAATAACTATAAATTATAGGGTCTTTACTAAGTTCAATCTTACCAACTCAATTGAATACATAAGAGCCAGTGTACAGCTTCTTCCAAGAACTTTGTGACTAACCCTAATCATTGATTCGAAAATCTCTTGGTATTAAGGTGTTCTTTTTCTTTCAACAACTCCATTTTAGTTTGTGATTTCTCCGTAGACAATCATCTTTATTCCATGGCCTCACAAAAACATATTAAACTCACTGAGGCACTCACCACCTATGTTAGGACTTAAGAATTTATCCCTAAAACGGCTTCATTTTCACCATAGCTTTGAAATGTCTTGAATCTATCTTAATGCATCACTTCTAAAAATGTAACCCATGTATACCTAGAGTAATCATCAATCAAAAGCATAAAGTACCTTTCACCTTGTAGACTTCTCACTCTTGTAGGACCACAGAGATCTATATGAATTAAATCTAGTAGTCTAGTAGTAGATTATTCGTTTGATATGAAATAGTTTCTTGCTTGTTTCCCAACCTGACAATTCTTGCAAATATCTTTACTAGGCTTTGTAATCCTTGGTAGATCTCTCACAACCTGTACAACACTAATAATTTCCATATTATCAAAATTCATATGACATATTCTCCGATGCCATAGCCAACTCTCATTAATCTGAGTCATAAAGCATCGTCCATCAGCACCCTTAAGTTGATAGATATTTCCTTCAAATTTCTTTCCTGCAATAATCATTGTTTCAAAATCTCTCCTAATTTCACATATTTCATCCTTGAATACAAGATTATATCCTTTTCTACACATTTTTCCAACACTCAAACGATTATTCCTTAAAACCTTAACATAGTAGACATCATCAATATTATGCTTGCCATCAAAACTTACTGAACCTATCCCACAAATCTTAGCACTGATATCATCTCCAAACATAACTAATCCTCCATCATATTTTTCAAGTTTAACAAACTTACTCTTATCACCATTCATGTGATGTGAACAACCACTATCAACAACCCAATAGTTCTTTTCTTGTTTAGCATTCAGGGAAGAGATTATAGTACCTTCTCCTTCTCCTGAGGGCATTCCTTCACCTATTTTTCAAAATTAGTAGAAGTAGGTTCATATTTTATATCCAAGAACAAGAATTCATTGTCATTAGAATCTCCATAATCATATTCCTCACCAAAAATACTAGCATCCTCATTCACATAATATGCTCTATTGATCTTCTTTCCTTTGTTTTCTTTATTAAATATTTGTTTATTCCTCTTAGCTCCTTCTGGACATATCAAAGCATAATGACCTATTCCTCCACAACTAAAGCATTTAAAGGGTAACTTGCCTTCATACTTACCAGAGCCTTTCTTCATCCTTATGAAAAAGTTAGCTTCAACTTCATCAAGATTTTCTTCATCTGGATCTTCAGCTCTTGTAGCCTTAAAACTAGTTTCTAATTTGGATCCATTTCTCAAATTTGGCTTTCTCATCTCATAAGATGTCAAAGTTCCCAAAAATTGATCTTTATTGTAAGTCTTTTAATCTATATGTTCTTCAATAGCACATACCTTTTCACTGTAAGCATCAGGAAGAGTTCTAAGAATCTTCTTTACAATCTTGGATTCATCTACTGTAGCACCAAGTCCTCGCATTCTAGCTACTACCTCATCTAGTCTCTGTACATAGGATTTAACATTCTCATCTTCAAACATATGCAGGAGCTCAAACTGTGTCTCCAAATTCTACAACTTTTCCTCTTTGACCCTTTCATCTCCTTCATGTTCCTTTTCTAAAGCATCCCAAACTTCTTTAGTAGTCTTCATATTTTTAACTTTAATCAAACTGTAATGCCAAGCATTCATTCTTCAAAAATGAACTTCCCACCTTATTGTCTTACCTATGCACTTTGATCTCACAACGACTGCACTCAATAGCAAGAGGAGGTAAATGTCTGTGAGATTCTCCACATCGCATCCGCCAATATTCCGTGATATTCCATCAAGATTTTTCTAAATAGCATAATTAGTTCATCAAACTCGTAGATATTCTCAGGCAAATCCTTTCCAACCATCCCTGACCTTCCTTAAGTGGTTAAGCTCTTCCCAAGGAACTGCTTGATATCACCTGTTAAAAAAAATACAATTGAGAGGGGGGGTGAATCAGATGTGGCAAATTTAACCTTTAAAACATTCACCAAAACTTAGATCAATCATAAATCCTTAACTCTGCTAAAATGATTAAACATTAAGTGCAAGTGCATAAACTAAAAACCATCACACAAACACAGTAACACCAGATTTACATGGAAAACCCAATAAGGGAAAAACCATAGTGAGGATTAGCTCACAATATAATGAATATCAAAACTGATTACAAAGGCTCATTTCTAGAGAAAGGCTCACTGCCAAAATAGAACTAATTATCCAAATCAGGACTCACTGTCCAACAAGGGTCAACCACTTGGAGGGCTCACTGCCATAGATATACAAAGAAGATAGAAGAGATATGTTACAGAGAGAAGACAATCTCAATGCAACATATATTTCCACCATAATTTACTCAACCACTTGTAGACATGCATGAATGATAGAGTACACCTTCATCTCACTGCATCTAGAAACTCAACATTTAGAATTCACACTTATCTACCACACTCGCATCACATACACACACTGATTCACATCTGGTTTGCATCTATCTACTCTATTTCTTTGCACTTATCTCTTTGTACTACTTTCACCACTAACTCATCCTCTATTTATACCATCTTCAACTTGTAACATATGCAAATTTGGCCATCCATCAGTAAATTCAAATTAGGTCAGTGCCAAAACATCCTAGAGTGGAATTAGAATGAGGGTGACCCAAACACATGCATGATGAGGACCCAAATAGGTCCCAACAAGGTTGGCCAAACTAGTGTAAAACACATAGAACAATTAAGAACACCCAATCCTTAGCATGATCTAATCTTTCTAGACACCAAAATTATCTTCATCACAATCATAACAACTTAACTCTAGAACCACAAGTCATAAGACTCAACCAAAAAGAAATCTGGAGCAACAACATTTCTCCTGGACCTTAGCCAGATACACATAAAACCACAGTTCACAACTAGTGAACATAACTCACACTATACAATGAATTAGAAGCCCAAAATCTGGATATAACAGCTTCCAACAACCATGATCAACATATTTGAACCAAAAACATAGGAGCAAATCCCGAAGCAACCACTAAACACCAACAGCCTTTCTTCATTACAATTTTCTCAATATCCTCGACATATATAGCCAATAACCTACATCCATGACATTAATGACAACAACAACCAGTTGATAACCAATTGACTAGTTGACATCAATGACAACACCTTCATTCTTGCAACAGATGGCATATCTTTCATTGAACTACTAATCATTTGCTTATAGGGTTGATGAACGGTTCAAGACTCTCAAGGGCTTAAACTACTAACACATTTTCTTACAGAACCTTCTTCAAAATCAATTTATTTTTAAGCATTTGTATGGATGCTTGAAGTCTCTAACATTTGAAATTTGGTTCTTTAAAAAACATGAATTGTTATCTATAACATTTCATTTAGGCTTAAAAATCTAACTGCAATGAAAACAAATTGGCTCGTATCACCTTCTTCAAAGATCCTTTTATTTTCAAGAATTTGTATGTGTGTTTTAAGTCTCTAACATTTGAATTTGGTTCTTTTAAAACATGAATTTCTATCTATAACACTTCATTTGGGCTTAAAATATAATTGTGATAAATTTTCCACTGTGTCTTT